>BMAO01005727.1:0-27500 GCA_019973975.1 Trichonephila clavata
ATTTCAAAAATGGTTAATTAACACTATCAAACAAATTAAAAGATATTCAGGATTAAAAAAGTTTTTTTAATTATACTGGCTACATATTTTAAAGATTGGGTTCAACAACAAATTTAGTTCTCATAAATCTTCCGAACTATTTTTCGTTTCTACCACGCTACCCGCGGACGAACACATGAGTACTAGATTGTTTTGATTTTGTAAGGCTTTTATAGGAATTTAGCGGGAAAATGGATAAAAATGCCTTTTTTTGGCGGATTACTAAAAAAAAACAAATTTAAGGTATGTGGCTACCCTCGGAGCATTTTATTGAAACAAATTTCAACTAAAAAAACACTTTTTTCTTTAAAAAGGGTGTGCATAGAACTAGGAATTAAGGTTCAAGTGTAGTATAGATACTTGGCGATGTCAAATTTTTTTGGTGACCAAAATCGATCGCCAAGCTTACTTCACTTAGCGATAGGTTTCCCGAAGCCAGAATGAATTCGTTATCTAACCAATAATATCTATATAAAAATCGAAAGGGCCCTCTCCCCTATACTACACTTGAGTCAGGAATTAAAATACAATTCCACAAAATTTTAAATTATTTTGGATAGATTGGGAATTTTTAGTTAAAAATTGCAGTTACAGTAAACCTTGTATTGAAAATTCTAATTAATATATTCAAATAATATTAAAACTGCACACAAATAACATCATTATCTGTGCCTAGAGCGATAAGATTTACATTATTTTTTTGAAATTTGTCAATTTTTTAAAAAAAAAAGCATGTTTTTTCTCACAAATTGTATGTGCAATAAAATGCATAAATACATACACAGAGATTATAGTCTATAATACAAATAAAATAAAATAAAAGTTTTCTTAAAATGTTAATTCAATGTCTTAAAAAGAAATCCATTTGTGAACTTTACCGTGAAGCCAAAAACATAGTTTCTCAGACAATGCTTTTAAAGATTTAAATACAATATGAAAAATGTTCTACTAGTTGTACATTTCTTAAACTCACCATATTTATAGCTCAAACTCTTTAGCTTCATGTTTAACTAATTTTCAACCCTTTTGCTGTTTTCTGGAGAGTTTTATAGATTATAAAAATTGTCGAGTTTAGTAAAATTTTCATGAAAAATTGCAATTAGGATCTTTTACACAAAATTCTAATGAATGTATTCAAATAATATTTATACAGTACATAAATAATGGAACATCTTTATATATTAGGAATTAAAAGATATGTATTACTTTTAAAAGTTTTTAAATATGCCAAATTTTATGCAAAAACTCGATTTTTTAAAAAATTAATGATATTTTTTTACATTTAAATGCAATGAAGTACATAAATACAGTGAACCCCAAAAGTGTTCGTACACTTGCAGTTTCCTATAAAATTTAATGATTTCGACTAATAAAAATTAATGTATAGAAATTGTAATTTTTTTATGATATCTGCAACTTGTTCTTAATGGAATGACATAATTATTTTTTTAAAAATAGCATAACTATTATTTTTAAAAATTAATAATCAAAAAGCTCCTGAAAAATTACGCCACTAAAGTCTTAGAACACTTAACAAAAATCTCAACATAGCTTTAAATATTGTATTTCTTTCTTAATTTAGAACTTAGTAGGATATCTTTTAGTGTCCACAACAACTTTTGGACATCTTGATATAGATTTAATGAGTTTTTGTAATTTCTGCATCGATTTACCTCCATGCTTCTGTGATTATTATTTTTACTTCCCATTATGTGTTTATGTCATGTTTTTTTATTTTAAATCTAGTTCTCCCCAAATATGCTCTGCTGGGCTAAATAAATTGATTGAGGAGGTGTTATCACAAAATTTTGGGGCAGTTATAAAGACACCAGCGGTGTACATTGAGAGCAGTACGCTTGGCTTCATTATCCTGTTAAAATATGAAGTCGTGTTCAATATCAAATTTTGGACAGACAATTTAAAATTTCTCTTTAAAATATTTGACTAGAGCTCATGATTCTCAATACCATCAAAAATTACCTAATTCTGTGGCTGATTTACGCCCCCACGCAAGAACACTTCCACTTCCATGGTTCATTCATCCAACTAGATTCTTGTGACTTAAGTTTCAGAAAATTCAAAATTGACAGGAAAGTGATTGGGATGACAGAAAATTCAACATTTTTGGTTCTGATGGGCATATAATAGTTTTAAAGGAAAAAATGAGGCATTTAATCCAGTGAATTTATGTGGAACAAGAGCTCCTCCACCTCCATGCTTCAACACAGAGGTGTTCTTGCGGGGAAGGGGGGTGTGTGTGTAAATAGGCTTCAGGAATTAGGTAATTTGGTATTTTTTGATGGTATTGAGAATCATGAGCTCTATTTAAATATTTTAAAGAGAAATTTTAAATTATCCTCTCAAAATTTGGATATTTCAGACGACTTCATTTTTTAACAGGATAATGACGCCAAGCGAACTGCTCTCAATGTACACTGCTGGTGTCTCTATAACTGTACCCAAAAGTTTGAAAACACCTCCTCAATCAATTTATTTAGCCCAGCAGAGCATATTTGGGGAGAACTAGATTTAAAATAAAAAAACATGACATAAACACATAATGGGAAGTAAAAATAATAATCACAGAAGCATGGAGGTAAATCGATGCAGAAATTACAAAAACTCATTAAATCTATATCAAGATGTCCAAAAGTTGTTGTGGACACTAAAAGATATCCTACTAAGTTCTAAATTAAGAAAGAAATACAATATTTAAAGCTATGTTGAGATTTTTGTTAAGTGTTCTAAGACTTTAGTGGCGTAATTTTTCAGGAGCTTTTTGATTATGAATTTTTTAAAATAATAGTTATACAATTTTTAAAAAAATAATTATGTCATTCCACCAAGAACAAGTTACAGATATAAAAAAATTACAATTCCAAAATATTAATTTTTATTAGTCGGAAACAATAAATTTTATAGGAAATTGCAAGTGTACGAACACTTTTTGGGTTCACTGTATATACACAGAGATTAGATTTTGATTCATAACACAGATAGAACTAAATAAAACATGTTCTGAAATTTTAAATTCAATATCTTAAAAATATTTTGTGTAGGGATCAGCATCTGGTTTTGTTAACTCCAATTCTCCAGTTTACTAATTATGCTATAACTTTGCTTCTAGATATCATAGAAACGAAAATAGAGTGTTTTTGGAATCTTAAATGTATAGTCTTTAAAATGAAAACACAAAAGTAATTTTTGAAAATTTTCACCAAAACTGCGAATTTTGGGTAGTCACATATCTTAATGAAATTTACTTGATTCATAATAAGTCACATTGTTGATTTTTTGGGCACTTGCTTACAGGCAAATAATAATTTAAGTATTCCTTTGCTACATTGGAATAGTTTTATTTTCATATTGAACTTTAAAATAGCTTGCATGTCTTAAAAAAGGCAAGCCTACAAAATAAATTTTTGTTTTCAATTAGTAATCTTTTTAAGAGACTAATTTCTTGTAGATTTTAAAGAACTTTTCTAGCTTATTGGTAAACTTATGCAAAATGTCTTAAAAGTTCTCATAAAGAAATTATTTCAATACATTTATTTTATGGTTCCTTTATTATGACTATAGCGTTTTGTTTATTTGGATGAAAATAAATGAAGTATATATATCAGATTCTTTATATTTAACCCAATATAAATATATTTTATGCTTTTACTCATTAAAGAAAGGTAGAGAAAAATTATGTTTTTACCATAAAATCTGGCATATCATGTATACCATCGTATTACATGCACTTATACTTTCAAGTAGCAATTTTTAATTTTTATGTTTATTTGCTGAGAATGTGCACCCCCATTTTCATGAAGAAACCTGAGATGTATGCGAGTCATGCTCTTAAAGTTTGAAAGTCATTTATTCTAAGCTTTAGTAAAAAATAGTATACATCTAGAAGTGCAACCCTTTAAGTTCATAAGGAATGTCATTTCTTTTAAATAACCATTATTTTGATCTATGTAGAAATCTAATTTTTTTTCCTGTGCTCACATTTTTTAAAGCTCTTATTTTTATAACTGGTATATAACGTGCACGCATAAAATTCAATCTTATTTTTTGTGCTAAAAGTGTGCACCATACACCAGATTTTACGATACATATTACCACAACAATGCCAATGTTCAAGATAACGTGCCAAGTTGGTGACCCTGATTTTGCATGTGTCGTATGCGCCAGATTGATTACCATGTGTTGTATTACATATAATTTCACCAATATGGTTGCAATATTATGAAAGTACCAAAAATTAATACAGCTTGGGTACAAAAACTCCTGTATGCAGGTATGTTGTACACAAGTGAAAAAACATAAATCTTGGTACTTACGTATTATCACAACCAATTGGTGACATTATATGAAACAAAGCACCTGTTTGCCAATTCAGCACGTTCAACACACAGGAACTCGGAGGGTACTTGTGTATTTTTGCGACAATAGCTGATTCTAAATAACTCGCTCAGTTGGCCACCCCGATTTCCTATGTGTGGTACACACTGAATTGGCTGCCAGGTGCTTCATTTCATATAATATCGCTAATAGGTTGCAATAAGACGCAATTACCAATCAGGGTTGCCAACTTGGTGTGTTATTATTAGATTTGGCATTTGTTGTGATAATACGTAATTTGTTTAGTCTGACGTATTTGAAGCACAATTAATTTAAATTATAGTTTTAAGAAACATGCTTTTTTATCAAACTAAAAAGTAAGAAATAAATCTTATATAAGAATAAAATGATTAACTAGAAAATTAATGTCATCGTGGTAAAGGCGTGGGGTCCTCTGTACTACATTTTTACACTAACTCTACATTTTGGAATAGAACTAGTAAGAAATTATAGCAATTGATATTGAGCACCCCACTCTTTTATATGCAGTTATTATTATTCCAGTTTCAATTTTATTTTTTTCTTGGCATTTCTAAATACCTTTTGTTCTATTTCTTTAAATCCTGGCACTCATATTTTTCTAATTTGTTTTCTATAAAAAAATACTTACATTTTTGCTTTTTAATGTAATTCCTTTTTTGCCAGGAATAAGCCATTCTTTTAAATTATTTTCCTTTTGAGTTCGTAGTGGGAGACCATCATCATTGATTGAATACTATTGGATGCCAAAATTTATTTGCAGCGATTTCAAAACCACTTCTAAAAAATGTTTAATGTGTAGTGTACTGATAACAAATTAGTTCCTGTATATATTGTTCCAATGTGTGGTATTTTTTTAACTGTTGTTTTTATAAATGTGAAATTCAGGTAGACGTGCAATATTTATAAAAATTGTATTTTTTAAATCTTTTATCTTGTTTCTAAATTATGAATGCTTTATTTTTAATTTGCACTAATTTCATTTCTGCTTGTTAGTACAAATCTTGATTTTTAATGTTTACACTCATAATTTGTTTTAAATTTTGCATATAGCTCTGAATTTTTAAAAAAAAATATTTTATGGATAAAATTAATTTATGAATTTCATACATTTTGCACTTTCTGCCAAAGACCATTGGTTTCACATTGTAGCCTTTGTCCTTATGTTCTAAATACTCATACAGGTATAGCATATCACTACATGTATTATGCTAAATTTTGTAGATAGTCATTTCGAAAACTATATAATTATGAACAACCTTTGTAAAAATTTTACTCTAATGAGAAAACTTTCAAAATTCCTTTCAGAACCAGCTATCTATAAATTCTGCAGTAAATAATTTAGATGACTCGCATATCCTAACATGTAATTTATTTGAAACAACACTGTTTGAAAGGCATTTTCACTCACATTTTGTAACTCAAAGACATGATTTGATAAAAAAATTAAAAAGTTGTTTATTTATGTACTTTTACACACTTTCCTATATTTACAATGATAATTCAATATATATTACACTAAAACATAATCTGTTCTGCACAAATAAGGATGGAGTTGACTATAATATGGATTTGATAGTGTTTATAAAAAAAAATTTCAAAAATTTCACTTATATTCTTGTTTATTTTTTATGTATATATGTATGTGTACAATTTCCAGAATAAATATTTCAACAATATGATTTTGGTTTGTTTTATTTTTTTTGTTAACAGTGAATAATTGAAAATAAAATGCTGTATAAAGTAGAAAAATGGCTAGATTATGATTCTGTTGCTCCTTGGGATGTTATTTTTTCTTTTAAATGGGTGCAGAAAACTTCTCTAAAAACTCTTTCCAGTCGGTTAAAAACTTGTTTATTTTAAATGTTTTTTAATGCAAAAATTTACTGTTTTAGTTGTTTTTACATTCTTCTAAGGACTGAAATTTTTAAGTATTTTAATTTTACAAAAACCATTAACTTAAAAACTATAATATTTGTTTTCTTTGGTGATAGGAGAGTGTAAAATCAGTTGATTTAACAAAAAACGATCTTAATTTTTAATATAGCAATGCATTTTCTTTATTTCCATGTGGATAGATGTTTCTATTTAAACAAAACAATTGATATAAAGAGTACTTACACACCTGGGCCTAATGAGTGTTAGTTTAGTCAAAAGGTTTTTTTCTTCAGGTTACATAATATGTAAAAAGCTATTTCTTTCTGGCATTGTTTTGAAATTTTTACTTAGAAAAATCTGTTATTTATCATAATGTTTCCTAGATATTTCTAATAACTTATTATTGAAGGGCTGAATTTTTTTAAATAAAAGTTAATTTTCTGCTTGTATATGATTTTAAGGAAACAATATAATGCTTCTAGAGAGAAACATAAATATAAATAATGAATCAAATTGCTTCTGGAACTAGTTCAAAATGCATACACATTTGTTTAACTATTACATCGAATTCATTTTTGCAGTTTTCAAAGATTTATATTTGCGGTAAAAGTTCGAAAACATGCAGTTTGTGATCAAATAATAGTCGCATTTTTTTTCTCGAAAAGTAATATTTTTGTTGATACTTGCGTATTGTCGCCACCGTATTGGCGACATTATATAAAACGAAGTACATGGTTGCTAATTCAGCGCGTAGGACACATGCGAAATCGTTACTGCCAATTTGGCGAGTTATCTTTAACTTAGGCACTTTCGCGATAATATGCGAGTACCTTTTTGTTACACACAATAAATGTAAAATGAATTTTGATTTCGAAGTTAAGTGTAAAAATTTCATGAAATGAAAATAAAATAATACGTAAGATGTAGAAAGTGAAAATTTACAACTCAGGTATCACATTTTTAAATCCCTTAAGATTTGGGTTAATAAATATTTTTCTGTTAAAAATTCATATTAGATCAACAGTACCGAAAATAAATGCTATTCATACTCATTTTATTGTTTTAACTCATATTTGATACATTAACAGATTCAAATATGAGTGCATTATATACTCATATCGATCTTTCATTCTCAAAAATTTGATCCCGTAACAGGTTCAAAAATGAGAATGTACTTGTGTCTCGATATGAGAATATGCGATTCTCAGATTTGAGTAAGCGTGCATCGGAGCTCTTTTGAGAATGTGAAGTAATCAAAAGTGAGCTGTTTGCTCTCAGTTTTGAAAATCGTTTCTCGCAGTGTAATAATTTTTATTTATATTTGCATTCATTCATATATATTTACTCTTTAGCTTGCTAATTTTCTCACTTACATTGAAATATTTGTTTTCGTTAAATCATTATTTACTTTGAAGCCCAATTGCAATTTGTTTAAAATTATTTCTAATGTAAACATTCATTTGAAAAAAAATGTTTTTAATTTTTGGTTTTCTATTTCATACAGGGGGTTTTACCCTCCCTAAAAAAATATTATAATTGCTATGATAGAAGAATTTTTGTTTTTAAAACTTAACCCGTGCGAAGAATGGGCATTTCAGCTAGTAGTGTATAAAACTCTCCAGAAAAAAGCAAAAGGGTTGAAAAATTAGAGAAAAAAGAAGCTAAAGAGATTTTGAGCTATAAATATGGCGAGTTTAAAAAATGTACAATTAGTAGAACATTTTTCATAGTGTATTTAAATCTTTAAAAGCATTGTCTGAGAAACTTAAGTTTTAGATTTTTGGCTTCACCGTAAAGTTCACAAATGGATTTTTTTTAAAGATATAGAATTGAATTTTTCAGAAAATGTTTATTGTATTATAGACAATAATCTAATCTCTGTGTATATATTTATGTCTTTTATTGCACATACACACACAATTTGTGAGAAAATAACATTTTATTTTAAATTGAGTTCTTGCAAAAATATTTATATATTTCAAAAATATTACACCTCTAGGCACAGATAATGATGTTATTTATGTACAGTATAACTATTATACAGATATTATATTTAGAATTTTCAATACAAGGTTTACCGTAACTGCAATTTTTCCCTTATAAATTTTACTAAAAATTCCCAAAATATCCAAAATTATTTTTAATTTTTTGAAAATTGTATTTGAATTCCTAGTTTTATGCACAGATTCCTAGTTTTAGCTCTAGGCACAGATAATGATGTTATTTCTCTGCAGTATAAATATTATTCGAATATATTAGTTAGAATTTTCGGTTGAATTGTCGAATTGGCCACTTAAATTTGGCGCGTTTTTGTGTGTTGTGTTTTGCAGTAGAAACCCTACCACAACACAATCCGACTTCCCCCTCACTGGTACAAAATCAAAAGGGTTACCAGATTTGGCAAGAAAACACTTGGCGGGATAAGAGGCCGATTCGACAATCTAACCAAGGCGAAATAAAATACTTATTAAAATGTTAACTTTCAGCTATACAAAAACTATTTATACTTTATCATCGAATATATTGCTGCTCGACGTAGCTTAAAAGGTAGATCTTATTCAGCAATCCATCTTTAAGAGTTCCTATTTCAAAGGAGTCGACACATCTTTCTTCTCAATATTCAACGCTGCTCTCGCGGCCATTTTGAACACATCTCTGACTCCATCTTTGGTTTTAGCAGAACACTCCACGTATCCATAGGCGTTAATTTTCTGGGTCATTTCGTAACCTTGATCAAAAGTAATTTGCTTATCAATTAAATCGGGCAATTCTGTGGAATTTCTTATGTCTTTTTTGTTGCCCACCACCACGATCGGTACATTGGGGCAGAAGTCTTTCACTTCTGGATTCCATTTTTCTGAAATGTTTTTCAAGCTGTCTGGGTTATCGATACCAAAACACATCAGGATAACGTCTGCATCAGAGTACCAACGCTGCCAAATTCCGTCGCAGAACCATTGATTAGCTGTGTCCCAGAGATCCAATTCCAAATGCCATCCATCCACTTCGATGTCAGTCACATAGCGTTCAAAAACCGTTGGTATGTCGACAGTTGGAAATCGATCTAGGCTGAACACGACGTTAAGACAAGTTTTGCCGCATCCATCATCGCCGACAGTGACCAACTTTTTTTGAATCACATCCATATTTAAAACGTCCGGTTTAAAGATCAAACTTGATATCCAGTATCCTAAAAATTTACAATGTTTCAACTACGAAAGACTGTAAAACAAGGTTCATAAGTAGTTCTTGAAATCATTACTTCTTAAGTGACATATATACTACTTTTTGAGAATGTTGCCAATTGGAGGAAATAAAAGTAAGTCCCTATCTCAAACGATATTTCAGTTGGTAACAGTGACTATACAGTACTGTTTAGGGTTCAAGTGATCTGATTGGTAGAGTAACAAACTCGCGTAACCAATAGGTAGCGGTTTTACGGTGTTTAATATCCATCTGAGTTAAAATTCTCTAAAAAAAATGAATTTTTCAAAAACTTTACTCTATTTTGAATAATTTTAAATATTAAAAATCTGTCTATGCATAAAATCTCTGAAATTTTCGAAAAAAAGATGGATTTATCTTTAACATGTGCGAAGTATTTTAACTCGACGTCCATTGAACTTTTTTGAATGAGTGAATATTAGCGTTCAGCTACTCCAGGGCTTTTGGGGACGGACCTCGTAATTTTAAACAATGGTCAAGTGACGAGGACGATACCTGAGCTGGCACTCCCCCTCTCCTAACTACCACACCAACGGGAGCACGTTTGAGCTCTCGACAGATATAACGTGCATCGCTCCCCTACGCTGAGGGTCTTTAGTGGTACTGGGCTCGAACTCATGACACGCCAACCACGAGTCCGATACCTTGACCACTTGGCTACCACGGCCACTGAACTTTTTGAAACACACACACACATATATATATATACTTGTATATATATATATATATACTTGTATATATATCTATATATATAAAAATGTTATGTTGGTTTGTGTACGCTTCCATAACTCAAAACGTTCTGCATGGATTTATCTGAAATTTTGACGCAACGTTGCATTTGACTGTGGTCAGGTTCTTATGTACTTTTTTTATTTCTAATTGCACTCTAAATTTTTTTAATTTTAATTTTTAAGTGACTTTTTTGGTGTTATGACGTCATACGATTTCCCGATTCGCTCTGAATGCGAAAATTTAAGCTTTACATATAGTTCTTTACAGATTATTACATATTTTTACTATAGTTATGTTTATTGGTTGTCATATTTATCTATATTTTTTTGTTCTTTGATACGTAATTGGGATTAATTTTCGCGCGCGCGAATATAAATCTTTTTTTTTAATTATTCTTTCAACAACTCAAATTTTGTTTTGTAGTTTTGGCAATATTCCGATAGAACAATTTTTTAAATTTCATTTGATGTTATTATTGAAATACAGGTTAGGTTTTCTGAGATATATTATTTTTTAACAGAATACAGATTACGGTTTGCTTGGTACTTACTTATTAATTGCCGGGTTTTATAATAAGTCTTTTTTCTCTTTTTAAAACAATGTTTTAAATTTCATTTGATGTTGTTATTCAGATACAGGTTAGGTTTCCTGATATATAGTTTCAGTCATCAAAATATTAAACCATACTTTTGTTTTCGATGACTTTTTAAAATTTAAATTTTTGTTATAACTTTCTTCGTAACTTCTTTCCATTAGTAATTTTTTAAAAGAATACTCGAAGTTATTACAGTTTGCTTGGTACTTATTTATTATTGCAACAATCACCAACGTTCAAAATAACTCTCCAAGTTGGCAACCCTAATCTCCCTTGTGTTGTATGAGTTGAATCGGCAATCATGTGCTTCATTTCATATAATATAGGCAATAGGTTCCGTTTGCTTTTGTCAAGGACATAGCTACCGCTGTATCAGACGTTCCAACGATACAAGGTCCCCAAGTCACAATTGCCCATTCCGTGTTACTACAGTCTCACTAACACGGTGCTCATATCTGAAAAATGCCCCCCCCCTCCAAAGGAATTTTGATACTGGGCTTACTCAGAGCTGTTTTGCAATTTCGTATGTTTTTATTTTAACCTTTATAAGTGTAGTCAATCGGCTTCAGTACACAAAATTGCCTTGCAGAAAATAGAACTTAGGTCATCATACTGGACACACACACAAGCAAAACCGGCGTTGTTAGTAATTACATATAAAAATGGCTTGAATGCCTGTTGCGGAAGCAGGGGTTCGTAAGATTTTAAATATTTTTGTGGTACTTATGTACTATCGCAACAATCACCAGCATTCAAATAACTCGCCAATTTTTCAACCCCAATTTCGCATGTGATGTACGCGCTAATTTGCAATCATGTGATTCGTTTCATATAATGCCGCCAATAGGTTGCGATAATATGCAAGTACCTCATTTTTACACAAATTATGCTTTCCAATTGTTAAAGATGGTTTAGTTCTTTTTATGTCAGTTAACGTTAGTGTTGTATTTAATTTTTCAATTTATTTTTATGCTCGGAATATGTATTTTAAATATTTTTTTTTATAAAATACTAAATTTAATTTGGTATTTACGTATTATCGTACAATCACCAGCGTTCAAGGTAACTCGCTACTTTGGCAATCCCAATTTTGTATGGGCTGAATTGGCAATCATGTGCTTCATTTCCTATAATGTCACCAATAGGTTGCGATAATACATAAGTACCTTTAATTAGACTGGCTGCAACACACCAATTGGGCGTGATTTCAAAATCATGTTAAAAAAAAAACAAATAGCGTACCAATATGAAATTAATATTGTGGATATTATTTTAGCCTTTTTTATCTTTCTCTCCAGTAATCCTTAATCAATTCACAATTGGCTGGATGGACCAGATCTTCCCCCCCCCCATTTAACCAGACTGCGCCACAGCAACGCGTGGCAGGGTACTGCTAGTATATATATATATACAAATCTATAAACACCATCTCTTCCATTGAATCAGTTGCAGTCTTTCGAAACAAACTTTTTTTACATAAATTTTCACATTACAACATTTTTTGACAGTCGTGTGGCCCTTGGATCATTTTAAATTTATTAATTTGGGACCTCGCCTTTGAAAGGTTACAGACCCTCTACCCTAGTGTATCCTGAAAATCCCAGCGGCGCGCGGGATTCATTTTAGCCCTTCAAAAACACTTAACGAAAACAGCCAAATAACGTGGAGAGAGGGATGCCAGCTCATAAGTCGACCTCGTCTTTGACCGAATTCACTAAGCTTCAACTATGTTTAGCGAATATGGGAAACAAGTAGAGGCAGGAAATTGAAACATATCCCAACTTTCTGCTTATACATTATAATACACATTTGGGGCCATTTATTTGTTTTTATCGTAAATAATAATGAGTGTTTTGATAAATTTTAAAAGGTACTTGTAGTGAGTGAGTGATTTTGGGGTTTATTAGTGCAAGAGCCGATTTCGGCTATGGACTAGTTCTACCGTAAAGCTTACTATGGGGGCGCTGAAGTCGTTAAAAACCCTCAACTTCTTCCGGTTTCAGCAAAATAACATAGTTTTGTATACGTTTGCAGGCGGAAGCAGTTTTGATTTTGCTTAGATTTCGCTAGAAAATTTTTTTATTAATTTAAAATGAGCAGCCGAAGAAACAGTAAACTTTGAACTGTCTGTTCCGCAATTGGATGCAGCATGAGAAGCGGTACAAATTTGTTATCTACTGTTAAAATGTATCGCTTTCTTGCAAATCCATCTAGAAGGTTGCAATGGGAGGCTGCTTTGCAGCGAAAAAATTGGAAAGCAAATGCTGGATCTGCTATTTGTAATAAGCATTTCATATTACAGGTTAGTATTTAAATGATAGTATTCTAATTTTGTTCGCCCGAGTATAGTATAGGGCCCGACTTTTGATTTGCTGTCTTATGCAAATAAGATCACGTGTTGCTTTAAAAAAATTTCTATTGGTTAATTAATAAATTTGCGGATAATTTCAACACGCGTAGACGATTTTCAAATTAAAAATTCCATCTTTAATTTATTTTTCATTTTAACATTTATTTTCGTCCATATTGGATAATTTGCGCTTCAAACCATTTTTTTTATTCCATTTTCTTACTTACTGTTCTTTTCCTTCGATTTATCCTGAAGAGTATGTCTGAAAGGTATGATTTGCATTTTTTTTTATTTGGAACAAAAGGGTAAATTCACTGTGATACAGTGGTGCATGGAAAAAGGATTGATTGCTGCCAGTGCTGAATGTTCTGTTTGCAAGAAAGCTATGCGTCTGGTGAAAAAGAATTTTAGTGATGTATATATTTGAGAATGCCGAAAGAAAGGAGCGAATGGGCATCGCATGAAGAGATCCGTCAGGAAGAACAGCTGGTTCGAGGAGAGTAAGCTAAGTATGCTTGATATTCTAAAATTAACGAATATGTGGGTGCGAAAGGCCAACCGTAACTTCATTTCTTTTTAACTAAATGTTTCGAAGAAAACAGTCACGGATTGGATGAGTTTTTGTTGAGATGTATGCATGGAAATGTGCGTGCACGACAGTTCGATGCTTGGAGGTCCGGATCTTATTGTAGAGATTGAAGAGAGTATGTTTGGTAAAAGGAAGTACAAAATAGTGACAAACGAGTGAATGGAACCTGGGTGTTTGGAGGAATTTAAATATCTTCGAATAAGTGTTTTTTCCATGTGGTTCAGGATAGGTCGAAGGATACTCTTCTACAATCCATCAAGAGGAACATAAAGGAGGGTACCACCATCATATCGGATTGTTGGAAAGCTTATAATTGCCTGGAAGATGAAGGTTTCCTTCATCTTTCAGTCAATCATACGTTGCATTTTAAGGATCCAGAAACGGGCGCTCACACGAACTCCCTCGAGGGTTCGTGGAGCGCCATTAAAAAATCTCTGCCTGGAACCCGCAGGTGTAAGGATCAATTTGGTTCTTACCTTGCGGAATACATGCTGCGAAAGATGAAGCGACCCAACAATCCGAATGACCTATTCACTACCTTTTTAGAGGCAGTGAAAGAAATATACCCTCCTTTGGAAGAGCTCTCCTGAGAGCAGGTAAGCCTAATTCTGAAATTTTCTAAATTACGATTTCTACTGCTTAACATAATTCTATATTTAATTTTATGCATAATGATACCTTTATAAATATTTCTTTTAATTTCACATTAATATCTCTTTATATTTATTTCAAAATTATATTTTGTAAATTCTTAGAACACCTACTGATTAATTAAATAGCTTGGCTATCGCTTCCGGTCGCCAAAACCAGCTATCGCGAGAAAAATATCTTGGCGACCGCTTTTAGTTACCAAAAAATTAACACCGCCAAGCCCCCCCCCCCCTATACTACACTTTAAAATAAAAATGAGTAGCTTGAAATATATAATTCTAAATATTTATTAAACCATCAGTACTCTTTTAATGCACCTTTTAATTTGTAGTTTTCTTACCATGTAATATATTAGAATTAATTATCAAAGATGCTAACAAAAATTAGGTGTGTATCAGTTAATTTTGAGCTGTATTTCGATTGTATTATGTTCATAATAGAAAACACTGTTTCACAAACATGTTATTTGTCTGAAACAACTGCATTTCAATAAAACTGTAAAAAAAAAATTGTTATTTATCTTTTCAAATGCTTTAATTTTTCTATTAACCTTCGTGTGCCATGGTCATAATTCAGCCATGGCACATGTGCCTTAGGTTATTGTTTATTTCGATCTTGTATATATTCAACTGTAATTAATATAAATCTAATTAATTAAGAAATGTTCATTATTAAAAGAATTTTTTCATTTCTGAAATTTTTTAAATTCAAATTAGCTAAAGAATTAGTGATGGTCAGAAATTAAAATGCTTTGTAGGGAAACCTTCCAATGATGCTAAACATCCTGATTATGTGCCTTCAATATTTGCCAGTGTGGAGAATAAAGGTTGTTCGAGTGCCATGAACCGATATAACAGATACATAAAACGTAGGAAAGGGCGAAATGATCCCTTATCATCTGGTATGTTCAAATCTTGTTAGTATCGTAAAGTAATCCTAGTAATTGTATTAATTTGCATATTTATCTAGTTTATTTGATTCATGCATATTTGTTAATTTGAAGAATATCAATCAATTAGTTCAATTTATTCAAAATTTTAATTGTATTCTAAATTTTTTTGGCTGATCAATATTTATAAATTTAAGTTTTAAGAAATAATTTTTCTTTTATTAATTATTTCCAGAAATTGAGAATCAAGTCCTAATATCGAAGCTAGGGAAGCCAACATGGCGGCCATTGATGTTGACGCGTCATTTCGATCGCTTGAGGATTGCTTCGAATCTTTGGAAAATGTACTAAATTGTGTTGGAAACCCAAGCAAAAAGTTGCGTGAAGGTGCAAGAACTGCTTTGGGTAAGTTAAAATTACATTTTTCAAAAGCTTTCAACAAATCTGGAGATGCAAAGAATAACGATGATATCCCAGCGTCGTTTACAAAACCATCATATGCTCGTATCGTGGCGCCATCTATCATTCCCAATGAGAGTAATTTAATGAATAATGTTATTGTATGTTCTAACAAAAATGATTTTACATCTGAGGAAGTGCGAAAAATCATCAGAACTCAGTTAAACCCTAGACAAATTCAAGTAGGGATAAAAAAGATGAGAACCATCAATAATAATCGAGTGCTTGTTCAATGTGTTTCAAAAGAGGATAAGGAAAGGTTTTCGAATGCAATAAAAGAAAAAACAAATTCGCTTCAAGTGTCTTCTCCGCGGAAGAGAAACCCAAATTTGCTTTTGAAAAATCTTCCGAATGAAATTAGTGATCACGAGGTTCTCCAGCTTTTGAAGGAACAGAATCCGGAATTGGGAGAGAAAGAACAAATATGGGAGGAGACAAAAATTCGTTTCACTCTTAAAAAATTCGAAAACTCCCGGCATTTGGTTCTAGAGGTCAGTCCGATTTGTCGAAAACTGTGCCTTAATATGAACTTCCTGAGAGCAAACAGGAACGTTTGCAAAATCGAGGATTTCCTGGCCATTAACCGTTGCTTTAAGTGCCTTGGATATCATCATAAGGCTGCTAACTGTGAAAATGGCTTGTGCTGTTTCAAATGTGCTGGAGACCACAAGAGTAGTGAGTGCGATCTCTCTACTCAGGTTTGCGTTCATTGTATTAGATTCAATAAGAAAACAAGAGACCCAAACAAAAAAGTTGATGTGAATCACAAACCCTATTCTAGTTGCTGTAAATGTCATCAATTTATGGAGAAACTTGTTGCATCTCAAACAAGTTATGAATAATGTTTTACCTCAACCGCATTTACGCATTTTACAACTTAATTTGCATAAATCAAAAAGTGCTACACAGCAGCTTATTTTGAATATGGAAGTTCGCAATATTGATGTTGCGTTGGTACAAGAGCCTCATTCGTACAAGGGAACTCTTCCTGGATTTCCTTCGTCTTACAGAGTTTTCTTCAGTCCTTCTTTCGAGATAATTAAAGCAGCCATTATTGTCAGAAATAGAAATATTTCAACCTTTCTAGATCTAAATCACCTTGATTACAATATGGTGACAGTGCGCTTAAACATTAATAAAGTATCCTTTTTGTTTGTTTCCTACTATTTCGAACCCTCCAAGAATATTGATTTTGATTTGGAAAAAATTAACCAACTTTTTTCCAAGATGCCTATAAACAGATTGGTCTGGTCAATGGACGTTAATAGCAAATCTGAAACATGGTTCAGTCCCCTTTCTGACTCTAGAGGTTCCAAGCTCACCGATTTTATTAGTGCCCATAACCTCTTTGTCATTAATGAAGATTGCGGTCCTACATTTTGTGGCTCTCAAGGTTCTAGCTACATTGATGTAACTGCAGTTGGAACTGATTTGCTGGAAGATGTTTCTTGTTGGCATTTGCCTACTTATGATTCTCTCTCCGACCACAGAGCAATTGAGTTTGATATTGTTCTTATTTCCAATTCTCAAACAAAAAATGGTGACTTTTGTGTCTTCAACCTGATAAAAGCGAACTGGAAACTCTTCTATGACACATCTAATTGCTTGCTGTCAAACATTACTAATCGCATCGATTCCTGCCAAAATCCAGAATCCTTACATGATCTCGTAGATAATCTCCTTTCTATTATTCTAAATTCTTGTAAAATGTCAATTCCAATTAAAAAGCAAGGGATGCACAGAATTCCTTGGTGGACAACGGAAATTGGGTGCATGAGAAAGCACGTTAATCCTGCAAGACGAAGATTCCAGAGATGTAAAAATATCGCTTTAAGAGAAATTTATAAAAGTAAATACAAAGAATTAAGAACTAATTATAATTTAAAACTTTTAGATGCCAAATTAAGCTCATGGAAGGAATTTTTGGATGAAATTAATGTAAATAATGTGTGGAAAAAGATTTATACCTATGGCGTCAAACAGCAGTTTCAGAAGAGAGTTGAACTCAGTGGAATTGCTCTTCCATGTGGAACTGTGACTAATTCTTTTGAAGAGACAATTAATGAGATTATATTCCATTCTTTTCCTGATGATTGTGAGAATGATGATGATGATTGTCATAAGGAAATACGAAATGACGCTCTTATCAATAGCAACATAACGAATGACCCACCTTTTACCATCCATGAAATTGATGCTGTTATTAATAAATTGAAGTTAAGAAAGTCACCTGGCCCTGACTCCATTCCTAATGAAGTTGTCAAGAAATTGCATGTATTGCACCCTGGACTTTTCCTAAAAGTTTTTAATTCATGTCTTCGTCTCAAGACCTTTCCTCTCTGTTGGAAAAAAGCTAGGATTATCCTGATTCCCAAAGTGAACGACGTCCGTATCCCTAATTTAGACAACCTTAGGTGTATCAGTTTACTGTCAACTTTGGGTAAATGTTTTGAAAGACTCATTATCAACAGAGTGGCCTGGCGTTTACACAAAGATTATTTTTTCAATAAAAACCAATTTGGTTTTATGCCACAAAAATGTACCGAGGATGCCTTGATGAAACTTAATGAAATTGTTTTAAAAGGAAAAAAGAGAAATTTTCATACAATCCTAGTTTTCTTGGATATTAAAGGAGCTTTTGATAATGCTTGGTGGCCTGGTATTCTGAGCCTTTTAAAAAGATCTAACATTCCTAACAACTTATTTGCCGTAATTTCCAGCTTCTTGAAGGATAGATCTGTCACTTTATCTTTAGGTCATTCCTCAAAAGAGAGATTTTTGAACAAGGGATGTCCTCAGGGATCAGTTTCTGGACCTTTTCTCTGGAATATCATTATAAATGATTTTTTGGAAAAAATATTGGCTTTCTCTTGTGAAACGATTGCTTTTGCGGACGACTTACTTCTTTGTTTTCAGGGAAAGTCTTTTCATGATATAAGCAGACAAGCGCAGCTTACCCTTGATTTTGTATCAACCTGGGCAAAGAATTATAAATTAGAGTTTAATGCTGTCAAATCAAAAGTTATGATCTTGGAGAAAAGAAAAAGCAACACCCTCACCAGCAACCTCACCCTTAATGGGATTCCCCTCGATTGTGTGAAGGAATTAAAATATCTTGGTATTGTCCTTGATAGTAAATTCTGTTGGAAGCAACATATTCTGCATCTTTCAAATAAGTGTGAAAAAATTCTGCTAGGGCTTAACAGAGTTGCCAGAAATAGCTTTGGGATCAAGTCCAATGTCTCATCCCTCATTTATAAACAAGGCATTGTTCCATTTATCTGTTATGGTTCACGAATCTGGGGATCTGCCTTGAAGAAGAAAATAAATTGTCGTCTCCTGCGAAAAATTCAACGAAGAATACTTCTTCGAGTTATTTCTGGGTATCGAACGATATCCTATGATGCTGTGTTTGCTATCTCGGGCTTTCCACCTATTGACATCTTTATAATCAGAAATAATGAATTCAAGAATGCAATAAAGAACTGTACCAATAAGAGTCTAGATGGTACCCTGCGTTTTTCTGATCTCCCTCATCTTCTGAACGATTTCCCTTAATTTTGTTAATTACCGTAAAAATATTGAAGACAACTTTCCTGTTGTCTGCTTTACAGATGGTAGCAAAATTAACAATAAGGTTGGCCTTGCATTTGTTATTTTCCAAGATTTTATTGAAATTGAAACTCGCCAATTTAGAATAAGAGATGAATGTAGTGTGTTTCAGGCTGAATTACTTTGCATAGCTCAAGCAGTCTCATGGATCTGTAAAAACGAAAACCTTTCATCGGATTTTTTAATTTGCAGCGATTCTCTTTCATCTTTATATGCTTTAAATAACTTTGATTCTCAAAATCAACTGATTGTTAAAACGCAAATTGATCTCAATTTTCTTCGAAGCCCCCAGAGGTGTAAAAGTTTCCTTTTCTTTTGTTCGAGGTCATACGGGAATCTATGGCAATGAACGTGCTGACTGGCTTGCAAAAGAAGCTACAAAATTAAGTTTTTTGATTCATATGAGCATTCCGAAATCATATTATAAAAATATTTTTAAGGAAAAAATTATTTCTGAGTGGAATAAATTATATCAAATATCAAATAATGCGCTCTTCACCAAGGAATTTTCCCCTCAGGGGGCTCACCTTCTTTAGGTGAGTACGGGTGTCACAATCCCGAGGTGCCCTAGTGATCTTTTCCTTTTCCCACGGGGTTTACTGTCTTTGGTAAACATGGGCTTCACGAACCCGGAGTACCCTAGTGATCCGTCTCTATTTTCGACCCTCTTTCTTGTCATTCAATTCATTCTTTCTTTCTCTTCCCGTCTAGACCACAGATATTAAAACAAATGTTTGGCGCAGTATAGCCGAAATCGGCTCTTGCGCCAATAAACCCCAAAATCACTCACTCACTCACTCACTCACCAAGGAATTTATTCCTTGTATTCAGAGACGTTTAAAGGCTACACACTTTCAACCTAATTTTATACTTACCCAGTTTCTAACTGGGCATGGAAACTTTAAAGCCTATTTGAAACGCTTTAATTTGTCGCCTACTGACCAGTGTTCTTGCTCCAGTGACTCAGTCCAGGATGTCAAGCATCTAATATTTGCTTGTGCTAAATTCTCTTCCGAAAGACGTACTCTCATGGATTGCCTACAAAAGAACAATATAGCGTGGCCTCCTCCTTTCTCTGCCTTTGTTCAGAGCAAGTCTTCTTTTACATCGTTTTGTGCATATATTAATAGCATTTTTTCTCGTCTTGTTTAAATTGTCAATTTAATTTTTTAATTTAAAAAAAAATTTAATTTTTTTTTTACTATTTTATTATTTTTGTGTTTGCTAACAATTACTGTGTACGTATGTATCTCTCTCTCTCTCTCTCTGGTTTTTTTTTTAAAATTGCGTATATATATGTATGTATGTATATATATATATATATATATATATGTCTGTGTGTATATTCTTAAGTATTTGTGTGTATGCATGCTTTTACTCATTTGTATTTTGAAAATCTTATTCTGATCACACATGTGCTTCCAAACCTTCACCATTGTATAATTTTAATTACTGAATGTCTCCGTTTTTGCATGTGAGCAATGTTGTATTTTGTACTGTGTTTATTGTATTTGCATCCCGTCTTGTTTCTTTTTACCTTTCGATTTCCCATTTGTGCTTGTATCCCTGAACTTAAAACTTCCTACCACTATTGATTGAGTATTGACTTACGTTTGTAAGCCTTGTGTTATACTTGTTGGCACACAAGGATTCTACCTAGAGTCTCAAAAAAAAAATATCGAAGCTAGATACCAAAGACAAAATTGCCAAACTGACTTGACCCTTCTGGAAATAAGTGAAATGGAGCAAAAGCTCCATGCACTAGAGATGCATTTAGGAGAGAAGTTTAAAAGTCCACAAAATGAGATTTTTACTAATGCAAAAGCTTTGAATTTTTATACAAAACTTCGCAATTTTGCTTTCTTCACGACATTCTTGAATCTCGTTTTGTGCAATTGGAAGCCTCTCACAAAAACATCCCTCGAGTACTCGGAACAGTTGCTTTTGGTTTTTATGAAGCTTGGATTTACTACATGAAGACCTTGCCTTTCGTTTCAAAATTTCCAAGTCAGCTGCAAGCTCAATTTTTAAAGAATGGATAAGGAGATTAGCAGAGGTCCTTGAAAGGTTTTTAGAATTACGACATAAAAAAAATCTAGGAGAAGAGTACCTGCTCAATTTTTTAAAGAAAATTGGAGCAATGTTACGGCATTGATTGATTGTTCTGAAATTTTTATTGATAGGGCTTTCAATCTTGATGCCAGAACATTAACCTTCTCCCATTATAAAAATCATAATACTGTTAAGTTTTTTCTGGCATGTACACCATCAGGTAAAGTATCATTTGTTTCAAAGCTGTATGGAGGAAGAACATCCGACAAGCAAATGATACAGCTTAGTGGATTTTTGGATCAAATTCGACCTGGTGATGTAATATTTGTAGATAGAGGCTTTCCAGTAAAGGACCTGGTTGCTGAAAGAAGGGTTTCTTTGGTATTACCAGCTTCAACGAAGGGCAAAAAACAACTGAGTAGCTCTGAGATCTTAAGCTCTCGTAAAATGTCAAGACTCCAGGTACATATTGAACGATATATCGGGAGACTTAAGACATTTAGAATCTTGAAATCTTTATGGCCTATCTCTCTCCTTAGGATAAAGACAGGTGAATATACCTGCATCGGGGATAATGTAATTTTAGTCATTGCAGCTTTATGCAATATATCAAAAAGAGATTTAATAAAGCAGATGTAATGAATCAATGTGCAGGCAAACATACCTGAATACTCCCCCCCCCCTTGAATTGTTTTTGTCTGATAATTTTAAATTTGTTTGTAGAATTTATCAAAAGTATGGCACAATGTATGTGCACTTGCATTCGGAGTCGGCTATTAATGTAACATTTCACATTGTTATTGGTATTAAAATTTTTATAGCTGTGTGATAAATCCTGTGCATTTTGCATGAATTACAACCCAAAATTAAAAGTTGTTCTGTCTTAAATTTGGATTTTAATATAAAATCTGTTGATGAGTCAATAAGTTATTTTTTCTCATTTGTTGTTCTCAGATGGCCAATGATTTAGAAAGTTGTGGAAATTGGAAAAAATTCTTGAATTATTTCCCAGTAAACATGGCTTGCAAAATCAAGACATATTCGTCAATAATTAAAATGCCCTGTATAATTTAGAAATTCAGGACTGAAAGTTAAAATTTGCTGTCGTTGTAAACATCAGAGTTCTCATTCTTATTTTGAAGGCTGATTAATGTAATTAATTTTATATAAAAATGTTTGCAACACATGTATTTGCTCAGATTTTCAAATGCAGTTTTAATATTTTATTCTTAAATGTTGCTGTAGCTAGAATCCTTGAAAATTGTGTATTAAACTTATTTAAATTTTCTCAATGTGTGTATTGTTATAGCTCTTGGCCTAATTCATTATTTGTCGTGCGTTACTCAATTAATTCTTGCTTACTGCAAGTTTCTTAATGATAATGTATTATTTTCTTTACTGATGTTTAAATTTAATAAAAGAGAATTTTTTAAAAACTTCATGTTATTGTCTTTTTTAAATACATCTCTTAAGTGCATTGCAATTTGTCAGCAGCATTTTATAAACATGGGAAGTAATATTTTGAAAAATATTGTTGCATAAAATATTTATTTAAATCTAAATTTTTAAAATTCCATCTCGCATGTAAACGAAATAAAATAATGAATATCATATTTATCTAAATATTCTCTGAAATGTATTTTCACAAGCAGCAAACATTAGAAAATAACAGCTAGTGTACATAGAATATTGGTTAATATGAAAGTATTTTTTCCTTTACAAGTGTATATTTATTATGATTAATAGCAATGTTACCATAAGTTCTTAATTTAATTCTCTTCTTGTTGGCAACTTTGAATATAAATTAAATTTTTTATTTCAATAAACATACATTATTATACAAGTTTTCCTTGTTTTATGACTTGATTCCAACATATTAAAAGTAAAGGCAATAATATTTATTCTATAATGTAGTAATAATTTCAAAGCATTGAAAAATATGCAAATTAAGAAATTTGTTTAAAAAAATTTTTAATTATAATTTATAGTAATTATTACACAATATTAAGGAAAAATATCCCATAAGAAAAGGCATAATAGTTTTTAGAAAATCAATTTAACTATTCTTTGTCTAAAATGTATTTTTTACTTATTGTGAACTGCATATAGATTTTAAAAATAGTATGATTTTTATATGAATACTATACTGTTTTTAAATACAATTTAAATTTTTAGAAAAATCTTTAAAAAATTACATAATATTAGAGTTAGTTAACATGAAAGTTTTTGAGTAATTATTAAAAGATTCATCCTTTGATGTAAATGAATTTTATTTTTACAATACAATGAATTGCATACAACATATAAGAGATTTATTAAAATATATAATTCATACATATATGAATGATATACAATATATGAAAAATAACATTTATTTTCTATTAATTACAAAATACAGAAATTAATTTTTTAAAATTTCTGGCAAAACATATGTTTTGAAAAAGCAACCAAGAAGTGGTTTTTGCAAATTCCAATAATTTTCATCAAATTCAATAGTTTGACAATGGAAATCTTTTTGTCTGTAGATGTTACAAAATAACATCTACTTAATTTCCATATATCCATTTGACCTTGAATTTGATCAAAATATATATGATTTCTTTTTAAATTAAGTTTATCATCTAAAAAGAAATTTTTCCTTGGAATTTGTTCCACTACTAGCCCTTTTCCTCTAGCTGGGCATTTTATCTGTAGAAGAGCTGTTTCGCAACAGTCGCACATGACAAGCCCATCTGGAGTTGCCCCAAGAAAGATATTCTCCTTATCTACAAGAAGACCACATTGCAAGAGCATTCCATTTACATGTTGATCTGAGAGATAAGAATTGCTGCTTTGCTACAGAAATGCTGCCATTGGCTGGGGAAAAAGTCAAGAAGCTGTAGCAAAGCAGCAATTCTTATCTCTCAGATCAACTCCTGCCAAAGATTTGATCTACCAAACCTTTTTGCCCAGTTTTGCAACGTAAAATCTTTCCAAAAAGGGAAGAAGTCACTCTTCCCTTTCTTTGGTGATTCCACATTGCACTGGATGTTTGGTCTCTTGTAGACAATTCAATATTTTGGATTGTTTCATGCGATAATGAGCAACCCAGTAACATCGGATGAGCATCGCCAGGCCTGACATATTTTAAAATTCCAGAGAATTTTGTTCTAATCATTTGTATTAAATTTGGTAGATTATGTTCTTCCTGATGCTCTGTTTCACTGGCAGAAGATGTTTCTTCATCATCTGTTAGGTCTGGTGCATCAGGTTGAGGTTTCTAAAATATTAGATTAAATGAATCGATAATGTATTACTTCAATAAAAATACGATGTAATATTAGTTCATACATAACATGAAATAGATTATAGAAACAAGAATTTATTTTACACTCAAGCATCATTTTACTCATACTCTTGGCAATGGCAAAATTAACTGATATGCATAAACTGGCACTTATGTATTATTTGTTGGTAAAATCACTGATACCTGTCAAACACATTTCGCCACTCAACATTCTCTCATGGTATTCAAAAGTAACAACTAATACATTTTGCTTTTTAAAGTCGTATTGTTTTCCAAAATTAAGTAATTAGTTCACAAACGATAAAAAAATGAAATATTTCACTACAATATCCAATGCAAAAATTAACTGCACAGAAAAGGTATGTTTTTATAAATATATGAAAATTAATTTATTTGTATTATTCGTAGATTTACCTTCATAGCTTCTATAAAAGTTTTATATGCTTCTTCAGAAGGTAATTTTGATTTTTTAAAAACCTTCTGTTTGCCTTTTCTTTTTCTACTAAAATTCATTGCTGAAACTTGTACTGGATCAACCTGTTAGAAGCATTGCAATAAATGATTTTAATCTAAAAAATACTCGATTAACAATACATAAAAATTTAGGATGGTTTTTTTTAAATCTGTGTTAGTAAGATTTCAAATAAAATAAAATTTCTTCATTTGTAACACATAGATAAGGAGGAATATATAATTTCTTTATTTTGAGTTATCAACAATGATTTTAATGTATACAAATTTCTTAATTATTTCAAAATTAAAATTTATGTACAACTTTTTTAAAATGTAATGCCTAGTTAAAACTATGTTTAATTTCAAAGTATCATTTCACGAAACTTACTTTCTTGCTAGTTTTATTCCACACGCAAACTACAGATGTTGGCGCAGGGTTCTCATTATTTGCCATTTCAACAGCAAACAATAATGCTTCAACATGAGAACAAACTTCTCCTAATCTGAAAGAATTTTAATTTTAAATATAACACACCAATACAAACAAGTTGAATAGGAGAATTTCAAAGATCATCAAGTTTAAATGCCTTAGTTTAAGAAAGGTTTGGTTATTTATAACATATACAGCTATTCAGAATCCCACAGGATAATTCAAAACAATAAATCTCAAATTATTGAAATTCCTACTATATAAATTCAAGAATAAAGATTTCATGATTTCCTTCACTTTTATTAAATTAAAAAACAATACATACCCAGCCATGCAAGTGCAATGCCCACTATGAACTGTACCATTGCTAACAGGAAGCTGAAATCCAGAATTTAATAAATTTATTCATAGTCTGGCTAGCTTGTACTTTACAAGTCAGAATACAAATGTTTAGAGCATTGTTTCTATAAATTGAAATGGGGCTTACTTTCCCACTCAATACATAATTAAATGCATCTAAACCCTTATAATTCTTCATTTTTTTCTTGTATAAGTACATTCCTTTTCTACAAGGTACATGTATATGTCTCCGAAAGTTATTGGAGGCCATAACATCTTATTATGTACAAATACATGTTCAGTTGTTCTCTGATCCAATGGATCTGGAAGATTGTTCCCATTGCAAGATAATTTTTCATCATATCGAGCCTTTGATGAGGCATCCAACTCCATATAATACTCACTTGACATGATCTACAAATCACATAAATTGAGAAATTAATACTCATAATATTGTTCTTTTTCTTCATATGATACAATTTAAAAAATACAATACAGTACATATGGATTCAACATACTGATCAAATAACTATAACAAATTATATAGCATAATTAATATTTATTAGAATACAAAAATAAGAAAATGGCAAAATAGAAATAAGAAAATTTCAAACATTAGACAAGAAAGAATTAAGATTTAATGTGGACGAACACTTGGGCAGTTAAATACACTAATAGGTTCATCAGTAGAATAAGAATAAAAAAATATATAACTACTTAAAAGCATCCCATAGATCAATGCTTTCCACAGAAATAAAGCTAGTAGAATGGAATAAGTACACACATATCAGAAATTAAATACACTAATTAATCTTAAATTAGTCAAAAAGTAACAAATAAAAAGTATGTTACACATAATTATAATCACTTTTCTTTAAATAAATAGGGAAGAAATTTAATCCAATAACTATCAAAAATGTGATATGTAGAAAAAAAATGGCGGTAAAGACATGCCGCATCTTAATAAATATAACAATTACCACAAAAAAAAATAATAATTGAAAAAATTTATGAAGTATATGTAAATACTTTTCGTTTACGTATCAAAGAAAGAAACGATTCAGATACACAAATGCAATTATTATAATAAACCTTATGATATGATAATAACGCTACTCATAAGCGATAACACAAATCCGATAAGGCCACGCTAACACTAATTATTTAGTATACATTGCACTAGTTACATATTACAAAATATTTAAATTACTTGCAGGCTTAAAATTAGAAAATTCATTTAAAAAATTCATTCATTTTAATATAAAATTATTTTTTTAATTGAAAATACATTGCATTTCTGGATAATATTTTTCTCTTATTGTTTTCCTAGTGGATTCCTTTTTGATGATTAAGATATATAAAAAATTATCTTTCCGATTCTGTAATTATTTTTTTGCCTGAGTTTTTCATAGATTAAAGTTAGATAAATTTTTTAAAGAATTTCCACAATACACCATCTCCGTTTAACTTGGCAGCGTTGAGAAAGGTATTTAATGTACCAATCTACTTGAAAAACAGCTTTACTTTTTTTGTTTTGGATTTAAATCCAA
>BMAO01005728.1:0-14378 GCA_019973975.1 Trichonephila clavata
TTTTTTTTTTAAATTTTAGGTTATAAGTGCAGCATGCACTTGTCCTGCTGGGGAAATATTTTTTATTTTAACCTTTTTTCTGATCACCCTCGTAATTATGGATATTTCAGAAAATCAATCTGCTCAAATGAACAGCAAACGGCGTTGGTATAGTGATGGCTGTGAATACATCTGTCACAGAAGAAAAACAAATTAGTTCCTAACATCAGAATTAAGCAGTTATCCTTTGCCACATATCCTTTCTCTTTATCAATGGCTTGCTTCAAATGAACTTTTGAAAAGGTGCGTTAATTGCAGAACCCAAAATGCTAATGAAAGTTTTGTACAACATGATTTGGTCAAAGTGTCCAAAGAAGCTATTTGTGTGTAAAGACAGAGTTTACACATGCCGTAATGGAAGCAATTTGTGAATTCAACAAAGGGACTCTACGTACTGTGAGAGAGAGACCCAAAAAGCATTACATATACCTTTGGGGAAATGTTCGCATGATCTTGGTGTGATGCTCGAATCCCGTAAGATTATTTAGAATCAGACGAAAAAACACCAAATACCAGCATGCATGCAAATCTATAAAAAAAACTATTTTAAAAAGAGAAATATTAATTAAAAAAAGGAAGGAGCAGGATATTTCTGAGGTATTATAATACTGTATTTTTTTTAAAAATCTGTTTTTGTAAAATGTGTGCATGTAAATATTTTATATTAATAATTTTATAATTTCAGTTTTTTCATCATATGTTTTTATACAAATATATCATTTAAATATTATGTGAAGCAAAAAGATTTTAAGACTTCTGTTACAACAGAAATTTTTTTTTAATGTTTTCTTAATATTTATGTGCAATTATTGCTGTGTAAATTTTTTTCATTTTTTAAAAAAATTTAAATTTTTAAAATTTTGTGAATAATATATGCAAAATTACACCTCTCATATTGTTTTATTGAATATAAACTTTATATGAAATGCTTTCATGAATTGCATATTTTATAATAGTATGGCTTATATACCAGTGCCGGATATTTGAAATGATCCTGTAATTTTGTGGTTTGATTTACCAACCAATACAATAAAAAGTTCTTAAATTTTTCCTTTGTACTTTTATGCCTGTTCTTCACACGGTGTGAATTTATGTATACCAAACATGTTGTGAATGAATTTTCTCATTTTTCCAGTACTTCCGTATTTACAGATGAAAAGTTACAATTTTCTATAAAATATATTATATTTACATCAAGTTTGCCTACTTACATTTAAAATTCAAATTAATAATTTATTTCATTGTCGGTCAATTCTTTGATGAAAATGAATTTTATTTTTTACAATGTATTGCATATAAAGACTTAATACATATAAAGATATCTAAAATGATTCTAATAAAATATAACATTCTCCATTTGTTACTGTCTGATTTACTTAGTAATTATCTTTTAAAAGTGGAAATTTTTTTAGCTATGACTTTTTATATATAAAGAGTAAAATTTAATTAAGTACTTGTAATTAATTTATTTTATTAATTAAAGCATAGTGTTAGTTCAATAATTTATTTTTTACTGTTTTTTGTTGACAAAATCAGCAGAATCAATTGTTGTCTTGAGGTATGATAAGAGTTGGGGGACTTTTGACGATGGACCCCCTCCCCCCTGAAAATTTTTTGTGTGTGCATCACTTAGCACGCTATAAAAAAACTCGGTAGAGGAATTTAGAAGAAACTTCTGTAACACTGTAATATTGATACATTTATTTCACAAATAGAAGATAGATTTAGAAGCATGCCAAATATTAATTCTGATTTCAAAAGCTGCGAAAACACACAATATATATTGCAATACATGCTAAATAATTTAGTTATTTCTACATGTATTAACTATTTTAATATTTTTTCTAAGTTACAGTTACTATAGCAAGTGCTGAGAGCTCTTGCACCATATTAAAAAGTTACCTTAAATCATGTATGTGTACAGAAAGCTTAAATGCGCTTGCTATATTAAGCATCGCTATAAAAAATTGAAATTTTTTGTAAAAATAACATTACACAATACAGATTTGCATGGGTATGCGACACTTGGATCACAAATTAATGCAAGTATGAACGATATTAAAAATTCACACATTACAATTTTTATAACAAATTCAATAACTTTTTTTCTTTATATGAAGGGCCTTTAACATGTTGATCTACTTTATTTAAAAGTTTTCTTTGTTCATCTCATAATAGAGTGAGTTATTATGAAAATTTTTGATTAGTAATAAATATTTATCCATTAAAAATGAATTTTATTCTTACAACACAGATGGAAAAAATACAATATATATATATATGAAAAGTCGCATAAATTTCCATTCACAATTAAATTAAAAATGTATCATGTAAACAAAACAAATATTTCTGTACAATTCAAATGATGAATAACATTTAAAAATATGTGAATTTAAAAAAAAACAGTGAATCACAAGATTGTTGCATTAGATATTCCCTAAAATTTTCAGGTCATAAAAGTAATTGAATATATTTCAGTCACAGCATTCAAAACAAGAATTTCAAAACAAGAAAAAATGTACAACCAGACATAAATAATTGAGGTATTTTTTTTAATTGGCATAAGTCACTTTCTTTTAAAGCTAAAAAGTACCCTTTTTAAAATATACTTTTTTTGATATACAGGCAAAATATAAGGTATATTAAGTTGATTCTGAAAGCAAAAAGTCACACACAGTTCAACCAGATATGACTTAAGAATTTAAATTTTTTCAAAGTTATAAAATGCTGAAATTTTAAAATTTTTTAGTCATTTTACGAGACATATGTTTAATAGATTGTTGTGAAATTAAGTTTGTATGGATTTGAAAATCTGTTTCATTGTTTTTTTTTTAATTATTTTTTGTTAAACTTTGAAAAAACACAAATTTTTTTTAAATGTTAATTTTAGCATTTTTTAAACATATAACCAGAGATCTCAAACCGAAATCAACACTAACTTTTATAGAACATATGTTTGGGAGTATCTACAAAAAATTTCATCACTATCTTGAACAGAAAAAATTTATGCAACTTAGAAGCTTTTTCATTAATTATTAACTCAGTTACAGCAACACATAGCACAAATTATGTACACATTTAATTCATATATTTTATGTCACTTGAATTAATGGCTTATGGAAATTACAAAACATGCTTACAATGAAAACCACTCTATTTATACATTATATGAAGTAACAATAACAAGTACGAGAGAACAAGTTAAAAAAACACTCAGATTTTTTGTTCGATATTAAAAAATTATTTTTTTTTCCAAACACTAATCGTTTTTTTTTCCTTGTGAATTAACCATTTAAGCAAAATAAGACGTTTTAAAAAATTATAATGTTAAACTAAAATAACAAAATAATCGTAGCTATAGCAGTAAACAACCGGCAGCGTAATCACGTGACACAGTTTTCACGTGATCGTGACGTCACATGAATTTAGTCCATTGGAAGCTATAAAAGTGTTGGTAGTGGTTTGTCACATTGTATTCATACAAGTCTTCTAAGTGGGAAATTCCCCTTAAGCCCCCATAACTCAACAAAAATACGTAACTTACACATTGAACTACAACACACGCTTCCGCTACTATCTTTTAAAACTGGGTCAGATGAAAAATTGCTGACGTCATTCACCATTTCCCCCCCTGCGGCTGCAGGGGAACTTCGGCGTTTTTCGCACGTCGATGCTTCTTCCTCCACCCCTTCCCCCTCCACGTATTGACCCGAAAGGGTTACTTCGGACGGCTTTACCTCTCTCAATTTGCCTCCCTTGCGGGAGGCGTCACTCGTCTAATGGTTGTTCTTTTTCACCCTATCTTCAGGGATACTGGGTATAAGCATTTATTGCTGGAACCCGAACCATCTAATTTTCGTTTCGTCAGATTGTATTTATGCGTTTGTGAGGCAATGAGTAAGTCAAAGGAGTTTAGTGAGTTTGATCGTGGCAGTATAGTGGGATGCCACCTTTGTGGGAAATCAGTTCGTGAGATTGCGGACATTCTACAGAAGCCTAAATCCACTGTGAGTGATATAATTGTGAAGTGGAAACTTTGAGGCAATGAAACGGCAAAAAAATGAACCAGTAGGCTGGAAATTCTTCGTGAACGCAACTGCAGAACTCTGAAAAGGGCAATGAAACAAAATCGCAAGTCTTTGTTGGTGGAAATTTCTCAGGAGTTCCAACGTTCATCAGGAATTAGTGTTAGCAGCAGGACTGTCCGTCGAGAGTTGAAAAACTTGGGATTCCATGGCCTTGCAGCCGCTCACAAGCCAAACATCACTTCACAGAATGCGAAGCATCGATTGCAATGGTGTAGAGCTCACCGTCATTGGACTGTGGACATGTGGAAAACTGTTCTTTGGAGTGATGAATCTCGCTTTACAGTCTGGTAGTGGGATGGACGCGTCTGGCTTTGCGGATGCCCGGCGAACGTTTCTTTAGTGACTGCATTGTGCCGACTGTTAAGTTTGGTGGAGGAAGCATACTGGTGTGGGGGTGTTTCTCGTGTTTGGCCTGGGTCTGTTAGTTCCGTTGATTGGAAACATGAACTCTGAGATGTATGTGGACATTCTGGATAATTCTGCACTCCCAACTCTATGGCAATATTTCGGGGAAGGCCCATTTCCCTTCCAGCAGGATAACTGCTCCATTCACACATGTTCAAAACTGCTCCATCCACACAAACTGGACTGGCCTTCTCTGAGCCCGATCTAAATCCCATGGAACACCTTTGGGACGAATTAGAGCGCAGATTACGTAGCCAGCCAAATCGACCATCCTCACTGCAAGCACTCACTTCAGTTGTGATTTTCGCCTGGAAGGCAATTCCTATGGTCACCTATCAAAATTTGGTAGAAAGTCTTCCCAAACGTGTGCAGGCTGTCATCCATGCAAAAGGGGGACCAACATCATATTAATATGTACCTCAGGACGTTCTAAGTCCATACCACTGGGTGTCCGGATACTTTTGGCCAGATAGTGTATATTTGATTAATAAAAAACCATTTATATAAACATGCATACAGTCGGTCGAAAAAATAGTCGAGCACCGTGACCCTTTCCAAAAATGATTGAAAATGGAAAACGACCTTTTTGGAAAGGAGGTCAGAATCGTGTCCCTTGGGGTGTGTTGATTGAAAATTTTTTCCTCTGAATAAATATGGGGCGCGAGAACAAAAAATTGTTTCATCCTGGATGAGGGGACAAATGAAATGGAGACTTGTCACGCTGGGCAACGACCCATGTAATGGAGGTAGGTCAGGGAGGGACAATGAGACTAGTCAAGCTGGGGGAAAGCAGCGACCTATAAAGTGTAGGCATTACAACGTTGGTATGTCGAGAAAAGACAGAGAATCATTCCAATAGGGGTGTTGTTGGAACATGGGAGGCGAGCCATCTCACGACGTTGCCCTCTTGGCGTGGTGCGCCCTCGTCTACGTGAGTGGACCCTCGTGTGACCAGGGTCCTGACAATTTAGCACATGCGTCTCATTTTCGCATCAATCGACCTTGCACCCGTATAGTATTGCGTTTCTCAGTACCCTCTTTCCAGGGGGAATAGAAAAATGACTGTGGGAAATAAAAATGTTGGGCTGCCAAGCGTGTACGGGACCCATGGTATAATGTCCGATCCATGTGACGGGCTGGAAATGTTTAAATTGTGTGATTCCCTTGTATCCGCGCTACGAGGAACGAGGAACCTCTGCATTTGAATCTATACGATAATAAAATAGTGTAGGTCGAGGAGGGAGCCGAGGAAAGAGATTTGATTCAAAGGGAAAAAGACGTGTTGAAAAGGAACTTGACGAGTTGAAAACAAAAGAATATGAATGGAAAATGAAAGAATATGAATGGAAAACAAAAGAATATGAATGGAAAACAAAAGAATATGAGTTGAAAACAAAAGAATATGAGTTGAAAACAAAAGAATATGAGTTGAACGCTAAAGTACAAAACATGTCAGTTGAAAATAAAATATTGAAAAATTTGTTGCAAGGAAAAAGAGTGGATAGAATCTCTTTCAATACATGGCGTTGGAAAAACAATAGTGTAAAAAGGTTGGTTCGACCTCGTTCAACCATCTCTCAACTTTCAAGTTTACTAGCAAACCTTTGAAACTAAATCATGTAAGCTTCTCTAAAAAAAAAAAAAAAAAAAAAAAAAATTTTTTTTTTTTTTTTTTTTTTTAGAGAGGTAGAATGTTTTAAACTTTTTGAGCTCTGCCAAGAGTTTGGTTGTCAAGCTCCTGAAAGATATTTTAAACTTGCCTCACATTCTTTTTTTTGGCTTTTGCGATATTTTATTTTATTAGCCTTCCATTGTGAATCTTACACAATGTTCCAGGACAGTCTCAAAAAATGTGTCAACCTTCCATTGTGAATCTTACACACAATGTTCCAGCCACAGTCTGAATCAATGTGTCAGAGTTTTTTTTTCTTGTCGTTTCCAAACCCCCGCCAATGGAAGAATGATTCCTGGTCCCGAGCTATGCTCCTTTCCAGCAAACATTCTCCCATGGCTGTTCCAAACCCTCAATTTGTATACTATATGGAATGTCACCCTGATTTGCTTTTCATCTTTCACATTTTATTGGTCTTGCACAATGTTCTAACAATTGTGTCAGAGTTTTTTTCTTGTCGTTTCCAACCTTGACTCTGAGAGTAGCCCAAAAAAATGGGAGATGAATGACTGGTCCCGAGCTATGCTCCTTTCCAGTCATCCATCTCCCATTTTTCTGGGGAATCCCTGTCCTCTACGAGGCTGCTCGTATGGGGTTGGGCGCCCTGCAGAGAGGACAGGTATTCCTCACCTCCAGGTGTTGCAGTAAACACCGCATGTGAAATACATGGCCACAATGTGTCTTTTCTGGCCAATGCATCGGACTCAGACAGATGGAACACGTCTCGGGTATTTGGAAGACGCTTTCGGGCCATTTGAGTGCAAAACAGCCATCCAAGACGGCTTGAGCCAAGAGAATCCAAGGGGCCAACGGTTGAGGTCCATGTCGCCTCCAGGCCTTGTACGCCAATCGATACAATTTGGGAAGGGCCAAGACCGTCCACAGAGCTTGCAGAAAGGCCCCCTTGCCTTGGGCCGCCTGCTGTTCGAGGTAATCACTGTAAAGTTCGGAAGGTTCAGAAGAGGTGAGACATTCAAAGGTGGGCAGGTCGTCGATGGGCTCGGGATGGGGCAACACTTTTCGTAAAAGGTCTCCCAGGTCCACGGGGGAAAGAGCAATGACGTCGGACGGAGTGAGAGTCTGTAACTGGGCTCGAAACTGCATCATAAAAGTAATGTACTCGGCCAAATGGGCCTCGTGGTATTCGGCCAGGTAGATTTGAAAGGCTTTGTCAGACTCCATTGTCTCGTATGAGGCAAAAAGGCGTCCGAATCGTGCTTTTGAGAGAAGAGCGACGCGCAGAAAGTGCTTTTGGATTGGCTAGACAGGAGGAAGATCCTGTGAGGGTCATGTCCGTTCTTTCAAAATGGATGGCATCATCTCCGGTCCCGCCGGAAGCCCTTTCAAGGTGGCAGAAAGAGTAGGATCCACGGGGCCCTGTCTCCAACATTGACAGTGAGCTCGTGTCAAACATTCGAGCGAGTGTAAAGACCCGTCCCGTACGACGACATGATTGAAGCGTTTCACGATAAAATAGTGTTCGGGGGCGTCAAAGACATTAAAACAATGGCAAGTGTCGGGTCCTTCCGTGCAGGCATCTGCACTATAGACACAATCGGAAAGATGGAATCCATGCTCGCTCAAGACCACCTGGACGGGAATGGGAAAGTGGGTCGCGAGTTGTTGAAATTTCACAATACCCGCTAAACGTTGCAAGCGTCGTCTATAAGACGACCAGCGTGAGACGTTGTCTCGCAAACCTGGGAGAATGTTTTTTTCCAATTCACCCAGGAGAGAATCGAACGAGGTCATCATGAAGAGAATAAGAAATGTTGACAACAGAGCAAACCAAATGAAAGCTCGAGTGAAAGGCTCAACCTTTTTAAACACTCTCCAATCTTTCTAAAAAAAAAAAAAAAAAATTTTTTTTTTTTTTTTTTTTTTAGAGAGATTGGTTGTAAACTTTATTTGCATCTGATAAATGTTTTAAACTTTATTTGCTTCTGAAAATGTTTTAAACTTTATTTTGCTTCTGAAAGATGTTTTAAACTTTATTTTTGCTTCTGAAAGATATTTCAAATGTTATGTACGTCTGAAAGATATTTCAAATGTTATGTGCGTCTGACAAATATTTCAAACTTTCCTTCTGAAAGATATTTCAAACTTTGTTTGCGAGATTTTTCAAATTTTATGTGCTTCTGACAAATCTTTTAAACTTTATTCGCTTCCGACAGAGGGTTTGGGAAACCCACTCTGGATCACGTCATACATCCTTTGCCAACGTTTACTATTTTCGTCCGTCCAATGCATGGCCCGGGGTAAATAGTGTTGTCCAATCTCTAAAATTTCTTTCAATCGTGCTTCGGTGGGTTCACCGCGCATCACTCGTTCTTGAAACACCATCGATTTCAATAAAACGTGAATCACACAATCATGAGGGGACTCTTTTCCCCGAGAACACACTAAACAATCTTGTTCACAATAACATGCATCCGAAACAGCAGACATGGTCGGACACGATAGATTGAAAAGAAACAAAATTTCAAAGCACACTACACTAGACGAGTAAATGAAATGAGGGGGTGGTAGAAGGCTTTTAAACTTGAAAAGAACACGGAGTCCACGCAGCACAAGAAGAGAAAAACTCTAGCTAGACAAGAAATTAATTTATCCTTACAAAAAAAAAAAAAAAAAATTTTTTTTTTTTTTTTTTTTTTTAGAGAGAATGTTTAAGAGCAAACACTTGACAGATTACATTTCAGAGCACAAAATTTGCAGCTTCTCTTTTTCAACATGACCGACCCGGACAATGTGTTGAGCCTGTTATCCGACCCTGGTTCCCCTTTGCCCTCCATGGGTTCTCCTTCACACCCAGAGTCTTCTCATGAGCCCCCAAAACTAAACTCTCCCCAAGACCCTCGACGACGTCGTTTCTCCTCGTCTCGACGACGCCCTCCTTATGCTTATCGATTTCCCCAGCACCACGCTCAAGTCTTTTTCCATACGCACGGTCTGGCCGTGTTGTGTCTCCGAGACCATGGTTTCACGCTCACCAACGGGGTCGTCTCGTATGCTTCGGATCGCGTCGAGGCGCATAAAGTGTTCAACTCTTTACATTATCTCAATGTCGGCACCCTCTGTGTGACCGATTCTCGTTCCAAGCAAGATTTTAAAGACATTCAAGCAAAATGGAGCGCTTTCAGTCCTTTCAAACGCATCCCCGTCATGCTCTTGAAATCCCATGCACGAGGCGAATGTCCCTTTTGCCACCAGACGCAATGTCATCGTTGGATTGCCGTGCAAGGCATGTGTTCCATACTCCACCAACCTCTCAACCCCATTTTTCACTCGCATCCGGCCTAACACGTCTATAAAAGGAGGACGCGGGTCGACGCTTCTCGTCAGTTTGCAGCATGGATGCCTTCCCAGAGCACCTCTCCTCCACCGTGGTGCCCGTGACGCTGCCCGAGAAACCCGATGCGTTGGAATATGCCGCTCAACAAGGCCAGGTGCGAGCGGGCATCCTCTACCAGGAGCCTCACGCCAAACGCGTGTTTACCTTATTTCGTCAAGATCCGTGGTACCACCAAAAGACGTTGATGGACAATTTCAAGCGGGCCGTGCTGGAAGCCAAGCACGTCAACGAATTTCGACCCAACGCGATCCTGTGGGAAAAAGTGTCCAAAAGCCTCTTGAAAAATCCAGATCGTTTGCTCAAAAATACCGACAAGAGGATGGTGTACATTTATGGCAACCTGTTTTTTGTGAAAAAAGACTTTACCTTTGGGTTGAGAACGGTGCACCCCGGAGAAGTGCATTTCATTCAAACGACGCACGTGCCCCTGCTGCTCTACGAACTGCCCCCTTCCAGTCTCCAGTGTCGAGCCCGACCCAACGTGAACGAGAAGAGTTTCGAGCCCTACGACCAAATGCTCTACCATCGGACCATCTTGGAGCCACACACGGCCTATCCGATCCCGGCGGGAACCCACTATTTGCTGTTGACGGTTCAAAAAACCGTTTTGGGTCTGGACCTGATCCCCGAATCCCTGCTCCCTCAGCTCCTTCAGAAGGGATTTCACCTGGGAGATTTTCGAAAAAAAAAAACGTTGGATCAAACCGCCTACAAGCTACCGCCTCCGACCCCAGTGCTTGGACTGAAGCGATCGGGGGAGGAGACGCGCCCCTCCAAGAAACGAGGATGCATCCAGAGACCTGTGCAGATTCCACAACCTGAGCTACTCTATCCCCATCCTGTGCAGATTCCACAACCTGAGCTACTCTATCCTCAACCTGTGCAGATTCCAGAACCTCAGCTCCTCTCTCCGCCACCTGTGCAGATTCCAGAACCTGAGCCGATTCCAGAACCTGAGCTCTCTCTCCGCCACCTGTGCAGATTCCAGAACCTGAGCTCATCTCTCCGCCACCTGTGCAGATTCCAGAACCTGAGCTCATCTCTCCAGAGCCCGAAGCTGCTTGGCTCGACCAACTCCTAACGTCCTTTTCTGGACCCGAACCCTCGGTGCTCCACCTGGTGCCCTCGTTCTTTGATGAAAACAATGAACTCATCACCTTCCTGGAGACTTTTGAACACGATATGGCGATGGAGCCCCTGGACTTGTCAATGCCCAAACTCTCCCCTTGTATCCGACCTTCTGTTGGATTTAAAGCCATGCAACCTCTGAATCTATCTTGTAGAGTATGATCAATAAAAAAATGATTATTTTTTAAAAAAACGTCTCCTTCTTTGTGTCCAAACATTTATTGGACCCGTTGCAAACAAAAAGTATAATTGTTTTAAAAACAAGTCTCCTTCTTTGTGTCTGAATGATACAACCTTTATTGGACCCGTGTCCAACAAAAAGTATAATTTTTTAAAAAAGCAAGTCTCTTTGTGTCAGAATGATCCAACATTTATTGGACCAGTGTCGACACCGCACGACGATCGTGTTTGGTAATTTGGGTCGCTGGCCCGATCGAGTCACGTATTACGAGCACGACTATCCTTACACCATCCTCTTTGAACCCAATTTCGGGGTGCACGTGCCTCGGTCGTTTGGAAAGACCGTGGTCGTGTTTACCAGTCATTTGGATTTGACGTGGGATCCAGGCGTCCAGTTGAGATTCTTTCAACTGGGTCGTCCCCCGTCTCGCCGAGTTTGGGAAGCCCATCAACCTCACAATAAGGAGGCCTATACGTTGAATCTCACAAACTGCACGCGCCTAGCGGAGGTGTACGTGAGACTATTAACGTGGTTGGATGATTGGGAAATGCATCGAGACGACCCCCTTCCTTGGCGCCTGGTCATGCCCCCAGCTTGGAAACGGGCGTTGGAACCTCACGTGGAACGCTCGCATCGCAAGGCCTTGGAATATGGGATGCCAGTTGACGTCACGCTCCTCGACCTATATAAAGCCAGCCAGCAGAATCATTCTTTTTCAGAAGGATGTCTATCTATTTTGCTCATGCCAACTACTTTCTCCACCAGGGCAAGCCAGTGCCCATCGAGTTGTCTATTGCCACCCTTCCCAAGAATGGCAGTGATCCTCAAGTGCTCTGCATTACCGTCAACCATGACGGATTCGACTCCACGCCCCGAGACATGCGATACAATGCCTGCAAAAACGCTCGTCTTCGTCTGGTACGTCCCTTGCCCAAGAGTGTGCCTGTAGACTACCTACCCTATTGCGTGAGGGGCATGGTGGACCCAGGAGGTCTCATTGTCGTGAAAAGCTCCAAACAGCAAAAAATGTTTAAAGAGTTGGGACTCGTCACCGTATGCTTGGAGATGCTGCCCAAATTCAACACCCTTGGCGATGGCACCTTTCCCAACCCCATGCATGATGACCTCCACGAGGAAGGGGACGTGTCTCATTGCACCATGCTGAAATCTTTTCAATTTGCAAAATATCTGCAGCAGTTTCAAAAGTTGCAGGCGGAATGGAAGGACAAAGTTTCAGCTTTGAGAGAGTAAAAAAAAATTGCCCAATGGCCCAAAAAAAGGGGGACCGAGTCGACACCAAAGTCGACTCGGTCCCCCTTTTTTTGGATAAAGGAAGGTGCCAAGGTTGGAGAGCCTCTCTTTGAAAACTTGTACTCTTCTGTGAAAACATGCCCAAAAAAACAGGCCCAAATCCGTAACTAATACCTAAGAAGGAACCTTTTGTGTTTTAATTCATGACGTCATGAATGGATGTAAGTATCATGAAAATGAATGGAAGGAAAGGATAGGATGCAAAAGGGTTGAAATATTTTTCAGAAGCAAATAAAGTTTACAACCAATCTCTCTAAAAAAAAAAAAAAAAAAAAATTTTTTTTTTTTTTTTTTTTTTTTACAGAGTGAGAAAACTTTTCAGAGTGAGAAAAATTTTCAGAGCAAAGAATAGTTTGAGTTTGACTGTAATTTCAAACATGTAGCGAGTCTTTGGCTCGGGGTCAATAGTATTTTCCATTGCATAAAATTGGCTCCAACCTTATAATTGGTTGGCTCACCGTGCAACATTTGTTCTTGAAACAAATGATTGTCAGCTTATAAATGTTTGGGAGTTTTATGTAGACTTGATACCCAACATTGACATTTAGCTTTGGTCAAACATTCTTTGGAATGGAGTGTCCCATCTCGTACGACGACTTTATCCAATTGTTTCACAATAAAATATTTTTCGGGTTCATCAAATAAATAAAAACAATGACAACAACCTGGCCTTTAGTATTTTTGTCTCTACTATAGATGCAATCCGAGATATGAAGCCCATGTTCGTTCTGGACCAACTTGACGGGAAGAGGAAATCTGTTCAAGAGTTCTTGAAATTTCACAATACCCGCTAAACGTAGCAATTTTCGTCTATAAGGCAACAACTGGGAGGTGGGTTCTTGCTGCACACCTGGGATAATCATGTCTTCCAATTGAGAAAGTAACGTTTCTAATGAAGACATGACTCTCAGGAAGGAATGCTTACAATCAGGGAATACAAACAAAACTGTCAACTCTTGGCAGATTGAACAGCTCAAAAATTTTCAACCAAACTATTACTCTCTAAAAAAAAAAAAAAAAAAAAAAATTTTTTTTTTTTTTTTTTTTTTTTTTTACAGAGTGAGAAAACTTTTCAGAGTGAGAAACATTTTTAGAGCAAAGAATAGTTTGAGTTTGACTTCAAGTTGTCGAGTGTTTATACCCTACATTCAAGTGACGTCATGCGCAGTAGAATGTTATAGGACTTTTCATTTTTTTCCAGTGTCTCATTTTTCATGGCTCGTGCTCGAACCTTCCATCTCGGTCTATTCCAATGGGATCGAGTTCTTTCGATTCAAACCGTGTGGGTTTCAGGCTCTCGAACCCTCCTATGGGGTATTCCCAATGGAGGGTTCGACAGGACTCGTAGCCCACGTCCTACCCTGCGCGACACACGTTCCTAGTGCCTTAGGAGCCCCACCATGTACCTTTGAATGTTTGATGTTCACTCCTTACAGACCCTCCTATGGGGGGTAGGGTCAAATCAATGGGAGGTTGCCCTCTACTAGCGCGTCTCTTTCATTTGACATGCTGCAAACGCTTCTCGGTTCCATAGAAGCCGAGATTGGTTTCGTACCTGCCGAGATTGGTTCAAGACAATGTTACACTGTTTTTGAACCCTAGAGACCCTTCTAGGGGGGTAGGATCTTGTAAGGGTATCTTTCAAAGAGCCTTTTATTCCAAACAGATGATAGGTGACACGATGACCTGAGAGGTCCTGGGCTGAGCAAGGTCCCGTCAAGTTTCGCGTGACGCAAAAAGTGACCCGCACTCAAACCACTATAGCACAAAAACCATTCAAGGTGCGACATGAAACCCAGTTTAAACAATGACCATCGTATGGGCCATCCGAAAATATAAAAATATACAAAAAATACAAAAATATCATCATGAAACAAGTAAACTTACGTGAAAGAGTCATGCGAGACTCACCGGCCCTTAAGGGGCTTACACACAAATTTTGTGGCAAGTGACCCGAAAAGGGATAGAAGAGATGGAGCTCTATCGAATGACATCAGAATTGGCAAGGGTCGACCACTGGTGCGGGCACTATTCGCTGAAAACTGTTCAAAATACTATTTATAGGTCGTAACCAAAATTATTTCGCTGTTTCGCGCTGCTGGCTGTTGCTATGTCTCACAACTATTATTAAAAAAAAAATCCCCCTAGCAGTTGCTCGACTGAGCTCCGCGAGCGAGGTCCTCCATTTTATCCAACATT